>JADDOH010004148.1:0-27350 GCA_016648135.1 Agrypnia vestita
TATATGTATACACATATCACGAATTAGCACGAAGCACCGCGGTGCATACCGACAATTTGATGCATTTGTTAAATAATTTTAAACTGCAATTTTCTAAACTTCTAATGCTTATAGTTATTATGATATCGATATTGTTTCAACCCACCTCGGTCTCCCTATAGTTTATAGGCACGCCAACTTTCAGAAAAAAATTAGATATTAAGATATGTATTTGAATATTTTTATGAAAAAGTACATAGGTTCTTAAACTATTGTATAAAAACCACCAAACTGATAAATTTAAATTTAAAACAAAATTTTGAAGAAAATTTTTTCCTAATTCCCAATTTATTTCATACAGCATCTAGAAATTGTTTGTAGTTTTCTGAGGTGGATTATTGTAACTACTTTTTAAGTGGCTTAAAACCTAAATTGTGTTTAAAAATAAAAATAATTTCAAAACATTTTCTAGAAATGGTATGAAGAAAAATATCTTTAGATAATCCACTTGATAAAAAATATTCTTCAAGTACAGTTTTAAGTTGATTAGTTCGATGAATTTATGCATATTCTAGCAAAAATATGCAAATATAAAATTTAAAAATGAAAAAAATGGCTTATCGGGCAAATGGCTGTCGGGAAGTCCTACGCTTTCCAGAGAGCCTCAAATCACTCAGAAAGGGTAAGTCAAAACTGAAGTTGCGCTCGGGTATTCATGATTTTGTGACAGTTCAACCTAAAGCAACCTCTCTGCACGTGTGGTGCTGTTTGTAGTTCCTAATTTTTGTGTGGTTGTGTGCCACACCACGTACGGAATTTTGTTTACTGGAGGGATGTCGGAAATCGTAAAAACACGTACCTAGGTCCCGCGTCGTGATATGCAGTGCTTAATCATATTTTTAATAAAGAAAAATGATGCGTGGTGTAAAAATATGCATATTATTTTGCGTCCTTTAAAAAGCAATATTTGCACTGTGAGATCAAATTATTGTATTCGAGAAGGAGGAAAGTAAGACAATGTGCGAAATACTGGTAATGAATATTTGAAACAAGTAGATGAGTTTGTGTATTTGGAAAGTATGTTCGACAGAAGCCGAAAGGCTGCGTCGTCAGAAATTCGTCAATCGAGGCAAGACTAGCAGTATATAATGGAATTCTGGTTCCAACACTGATGTATAAAAGCGAAATCTGAACAGATAAAAAATGAACGAAAGTAAACTACAATAGAAATGATATCACTGTGGTAAATCTATTTATGATATAGTAAAGAATTAACAAATTAAGAAAATAATGTGATAATAGAATAGTGATTAAAAAGGGTCGCTTAGGTGATTTGATCACGTGAAAGAAATAAATAAGGAGAGTAGGGTAGAAAGATATATGGCCCGAGACACCCAGGAACAGAGAAACCACAGAAGACTTGATACAGAATCAGATACAGAAAAATGGCCGTATTAGGAAACTCAACAAACGACAAATTTGAATGAGAAGATGTATGAATATGAATGAGGTGTGATTTGTGTGTCAGGACGAAAAACTACAACGCTCCATTATCTACGTATGCCAACTCCCGCGGTAAAATGGCGTTAAGATAAAGTTGGTTAGTTAGAGATTTTCTAGAGAGTGCAATTGTCATTACAATCATTTTGCTTCTATATGAGGCAAATTATGAGTAAATTAATTAATAATAAATTAGCGCTTCTGCGCTTAGTGACCACGCCCCTACACCCACCCGACTCTAATCCCCCCCCCCCCCATTCTTTACGTCGTCCTTTAGTCTTAAGTTTAATATTTGTAATATTACTGGAGATGATGCGTCAGCTGTGAAAATGTTATAATTGTTGAGTTGTAATATTATCATTGGGGGCCCCATGTCCATGCCACGAGATAAGAGCCCCCAAATTGTCTTCTTTACAGACTGCACCACAATCCATCCCGATTTGCAGGACCATAGACAGTGCCCACCACTTGTCCAAACTGATGTCTGTCCTTGTCAACTTGGAACAACTCCTCACTGCAATGTCGATGTGTCAACTTTGAGATATTTCCTAACTAAGACAGGTCTTTCTATCCTATCACCGTTTGCCTTTTATTTTCTCTCGAATGTTTGTAGGAGGCGGTGCACGGATCCAGGAATTATAAATTGCCCAAAATACACAATTTTACTGCGTTTAATTCGTGTGTAATGAGAAACGTTTAACACGAAATAATATTTTGGTCCCAACAAAATGCTTTGTGATTTCGTGCATTTATTATTTTTTAACACAAAATAAAGTAATAAATTAAAATAAATAATTAGCTAATTAAAAAAAATATAGAGGTATCAGTATCATTACCTCAGAATCTATGTATAACTAGTTCAGGAAAAAAGACTACAGATGTCTCGGCACAGTCCATTCAAATAAACGATTCTCAGATTTGAGCATATAAGAACTTTCAAAATTTGATATGTGAATGTTCTTACGTCGGAATTGGTGAATGTTGCTTTTAAGGCTTTAAGCCCTGGACCATCGTATAAAAAGGCTTCCACGAATGTTTCTCGTATTCATAGCTTCGTCTCTGTGAGACTTCCTTAATTTATCTTAATTAATTAATCATCCCTCTGAGGACAAAATCCAGTAGCTGTGTTCTTAGATCATACCTACATATATGAAAATATTGTTAAAATATATAAACTTTTAAAAATAAAAACAGCCACGTGTAGTGTAGTGGCTGTTTTTTAAGTAGTGCATGCGTATGTCAATAAAATCAGAAGCGTGGGGTGGATATTAGCAATTTGTGTATTATCAATATACAAACATAACAAGGTTAAACTAATCGAATAGAATTTTGATGAGAGATGTGAATGTACAGCTTATTTAACGGCATGCGATCGTTGAGGTTTGACAAAAAGCGCCCCACGCTTTTAATTTTATTGACATGTGCATCGCTCTTGGTATCGTGGTTATTAAAAAAATATTTTATTCCTTTTAGTATTTTTTTATAAAACTTTTTTTTTTATATAATATTATTTTTACTTTTTTAGTCTTCGTCACAATAAATCTTGATTTATTCAATTCGAATTGCGTCGAAGACATGTTTCTTTTCCGAATTATCCTCGAAACTCGAACACTTCTATAATAAAACAAACGATAAAAGTCATCGGCGTGTATAATGTCCGATAAGATAACTCAAGAGCATTTAAAATATTTTTTTGAATATACTTCTTCTCTGCCGGACATGGGCCTCTTCTAAAACCTACCAATGTTTTCTATCTTGGGCTATTTGTTGCCATCTTCGACCCACAAGCTGGCCACCTTTTTTGTAGTCTCTCTACTCTTCTTTTATCGTTCCAGGATCTCCACAAATAAACTAATATTGTAAAACTAACGAATGATTATTGTAGTGTCATCCGAAATACGTCTCTACCAAATTTTAGAGCGTTTGTTGGTCAGGAAGTGGCTCAAATATTGATCACAACATTTATCGTTATCCCTGACACAAGCCATATAAGATTTGTCCCTGACAGACAAGTGAAGTTAAATAAAAGAGTGTATAAGAGAGGAGAGAAACCCATCTCATAAGAACGAAAATAATGTATATACTGACTGCCAAATCACCATTTTTTTTAAATTTATGAATCGATGACTCATACCCTATTGATCTATTAATTATACATATTTATTATACAAGAATGCCGCTTGTCACATACTATTTTTAGCCTTACTATTTTGAACAAATGAGATTAGGTACCCATGTTGTTATTTCCTTTTTGTAATTAAATTTTTAAATGACTTTTACGGTACCTGTGCTAAAATATACGATTCAGAGATGCGAAAATGATTTCAGGTTTTTTCACAAATATTCATCAACATTAAATTTTTATTCTTATTGGTAACAAAAATAACAAATTAATATTTTGTCATTTCCCATAATATGTATTTATGCATACTCTGTACTATACAGTAGGGATGGGTCGTCCACGTCCGTCCATCGACGAGACGATCAACTAGTTGAATTCGTCAACTAGTTGATCTATTTTCAACTTTATACATAAAGAAATAAATCTATTATAATTTTGTTTACACCACTTTTTATTGATTTTTTACATGTTTCGGGAACAATGTTCCTTTTCTCAGATTGAGCCTTAAACTAAAGTTGACAAATAATACAGATATATTTATTTATTAATAATGTCACCACAAAGTGAAAGCCTGACTTTGAAAGATTTATTCTTCAATAAATTTCTAGATAACATCTCAAATGTAAAGTATTTTTAAATTATGTATTTATTTATAAATTTATAAATAATAAATAAATGTAAAGGTTTTTATCATTTTATTTAACTTGTATTGAAACGAATGAATTTTTCGTAATCGATTTGAGTTAGTGTAATGATAGTCCAACGCTTTCCAAAAAATAAGTCAGATATATTGAAAAAATTCAAACTTTGATGTCGCATATCTCCATAACTATTGATATTAGGTCATGATAGCTTTCGACTCATAATCAAGGCAGGAATATAGTCCTGCGAGGTTATTAATGTTTTCAATATAACCCTGTACACATGTAATGATATGTACCTAATATATTTTTTTATATACACATTACTGCTTTGTACTTATTTATATTTTTAATTTTTAAACTCATATTTTAATGCTTATACCCAATACTTTCACTGCATATATATGTAGTTTATATTTATATTTTACTGCTTACACCTGATATTGTACCTACTCCTTTCTTTATTATATAGAGAAAGAAGTATATAAATGTACTATACACACAACAATACTATGTTAGTGTTGTGAATATAGTAGTGTAGTGTTGGTTCTGACGAAGAGACGGGTACGTCTCGAAATCGGTAGACCGTAAATCTAGTAGTGGTTTTTACTAAGTTTACTAACATTCTGTTATTTCTTTATTATTTTAGTACAGAATAATGACCGTAAAGTAACCTATATACGTACGTACTCTGCGTACATATAAATATTCAGTAAAAATTAATCTCGCCTAAGCGAGTAAAAACGAATTTTTTAGCCGTGGCCTGTCCAGTTGTGGCATCAGACTCACTGTCTGTACCAAACTGGACTCCAACTTCATCCTCAGTCTTTATCGGAGTTCGCAGAATCTGCTTTGGTAGGTATCCTTTTTTCCTGTCTTTTTGCTTCCTGTTTTTTTTTTCTTATTCTCTTTCTTGGTCAATTTCCTTTCGTTTACTATTTTTTCTTACTCTTCTCAATGAGATCATTTTTATATAGCGCAAAAGTTATTTATTATTGCTGCCACAGCAGCTTTCTTTCCCCGGTTAGACATTCTCCTCTTTTTTCTGGATCTGGACTTATGTCATAAGGAAACACCAAACGACCCAACCTGCTACGATCTTTCGATCTCAGGAAGTTCCAAACTTTTTGTTTTTCTTTTGAGTGTGGAGACAGCATTCTAAAAAAATATAACACGTCGTAGAAAGATATATTCAAACAATAAATTATGAGAGCCCAATTATTGAATATTCCATAATTAGGCACCCAGTGACTGTCCATATTTGGAATTTCAGACCGGCTCAAACTTGTCGTCATGTTTTAGACATAACAATGGTATTTTTACAAATTCATTAATGAAAATCACTTATTTTTTACAAATTTGGCACCGACAAAACAAAACACTACGGTCCTCACTCGACTGCCGAGAAATGAGTGTGACACTAAAGTGTAAGTGAGATAGAAGATTCCGTCTTGAATGGGAGGGATGTCCGCCATTTATCCCGCGTGGCGGCGCTGGTGTAGTTGGGGGTCAACTCTTTTTGACAGCTCGTGCGTTTTATACAGACATATTAAGTTTTGCTTTGTTTTTGTGGATTTAGAGATAATTAGTTTTGAAAAATGGCTGTTAAAATAATGTTTATTTGCATTTCTCATCCTCCCTAATTGAAGAAACATGCGTAAACAGTGGTCATTAACTTTGAGAAAAATGATTATTTAGTTAGGTAGGTACTTCGTAACCGTTTTTAACGTTTTCAAATGAAATAGCTATGTTTTTTTGAATATGTCATTATATTTAATAAGATATTTAAAGTTGTAATTGTAATTTTAAACCTAAAAAATATAAAATAAAGGAAACATTTCAAAAAAGTCGCTTGTTAAGGGAGCCATATTTAAAAAAAATGTTTTGCTCGTTATGAGAGGTTCCACTGTATAAATATAATAAAGTATATTGTAGATATAGAAAAATAAAAGTTAAGTTATTTATACAATTATTTTATTAATTTTTACCATTATCCATGTTAGAACGAAAATAACAGCATAAAATACACGAAAATTATTCTACTTCCCAAACGGACTAAACTACTCGATAAATGACTAAGAATTCTATGTTTTGGACAACCCAATAATCCTTTCTATGTGCATTCTACTTGATCAAATTTTCATTGAGCATCGAGGCTGCATCTTTAGGAGCTAGTATATCTTCTGAAATCTGAATCATATTACGCCTTAATTTGAAAATGGTCAGTAAAAATTCATTGTCAGGAGTTCAGGAGTCAAGATACGGACGCTCATTGTATATTGTGATGGATAATACATGAGATGATTTACTGTAGGCCCTAAGACATTAAATACAAACCAGAAGTGCTTGTAGCTATCAAATCCTGTGTAAAATACAAACTACAGTTCGCAATTTGACAGTTCGCATGACCGCCAACTACACCAGCGCCATCTACTTCGAGCTTTCCAGATTACCTCCCATTGGTTGTTTGAGCGAAACAGTCGTACCTATTCCATATATTATTATTAATACTATTCCATATTTGGTTACTTTCCTCTACATATTAAGAATTTTTACAATATTAAGTTAAATTTCCCTTTTTTTTGTTACTGCTCCAACAAAGTTAAAAACTCGCGTACGGGAAGCAGGAGCTCAAGTATATTCCTTAAATGAGATAATTGATAAATATTAGCAAATTAATAACGAAACATAAGTAAAATAAGTAAGAAAAATAAGTAACAATAACAAATTTACAAAAGAAATAAGAACTAACAAATAAATAACAATAACTAAATAAAGAAATTACAATAACAATTAACAAAGAAAAATAAGAGAAAAGAACATATATTATGGTAAAGTGGTGTAAGAAAATTCCGATGATAATGATACGAATAATAATGAAAAAAAAAAAAATACACACAGAACATATTTTTCCCCCTATTCTAAGAAAAACACATCTTTTTTATTTATTTATTTCTTAAGTTAGTTAATATTACAATTTGTATATTAACTAGTATTTAACACTTTACATTCTTAAATCTATTACTAATATACTATCCATAATAATCTACGTATTTAGATTTACATTTAATTAAATCTATGGTACAATCTGTAATAAATAATACATCTTATGCTCTACAGTTCTATACTATTTTTACAATAATTATAGCATTTGTTTTTAAATTCATTAATCTTATTTATATTCTTCATGTTTTCTGACATCTCATCATATATTTTTACACCTCTGTACATTAGACAATTCTGTGTATATACGTTTTTCTTATATGGTAATCTTATTCTATTCCTATTTCTGGTGTTATATGTACCTATGTACATCACTATTTACAATAATTTTGTTCAAAAAATATTTTGGCATTTTGTTATTGAAAATTTTATGCACAAATATGAGAAGGTTAAAAATAAGTATTTTTTTTAATTTCCATCCAAATCCTAAATCCAAAACCTAATCTAAGGATAAAAAATGTTTATTTTGTTTTTTCCTGCGGAATGTGTGATGTGTAGGTGTAGGTAGGTAGGTAGACCGTATTCAACATATTGCAGACTGTCGACAGCGTGCTTTTAGTCGCAGCCCCGTTTGATTGAAGGCGCGTCTAGATATATGTAGAGTAATTAGTACAAATGTCAACGTGGCCAGCAACCATGCACTCGCAATCATTATTATCAGGCGGGACGGCTGCGCGCATGTAGATGGCTCCATCTAGACCGGAGCAGCGTGGACTCGCAGGAATTGGAAAGCAATATCCGCGCTCTCGCTCCTCGCCTCGCCTCGCCGGCCGGTGGTCCGAGTGGCGCGGCGCACAGCGGTCCTGGACCAATTCGGACGAGGCAAAAATACTCGCAGATTTTTGTCTATTTTGTCTGTTGTTTTTACTTATTTTTATTAAGTGTCAGTTCTATTTACTTACTTACCCACTGTCACCCCGTTTCCCCGCGGGGATAGGCAGAGAGGATCTCTCGACTCATCCGCATTCATATATCTTAGTGTATACAAGATAGACGATTGTTGAGGCTTCTTACAGGACCATCCTCCAGTATCTAGTTAATCTAGTCATGCCACGTCTTTCACGGTCGTCTTCTCTTTCTGGTGCCGTCAACTTTTGCGTCGTATATTTTTCATAACATTCTTTCCTCATTCATTCAACATGCCCAAACCATCCGAGCGACCCTTTTTTCATTCTATCCGCTATGCTTAGATCTGCTTTACATTCTTTTCTAACGTGTTAATTCTTTGCTCTATCAATTCTATTTCCTTTGTAATATTGATCATCACAATAATCATTGCAAATCTATTAATAAAGAACGTGTAATTTTAAATACGTTTAATGTACAAACATATTTACGCTCGATCTGGGGAAAATTGAGCGTCAGGCCGTCAGGCGTAAGACCCGCCGGTGTGTCTGCGTCTATGTGTGTTTGAAGCTATATCTCACATACTGCTTGCGCATCTGCTTACGCACACTAGCATACCACACATATTGATGTGGTCAGCTAATTCAAATAACATAGTCACGTCTTTGCATTTGTAGAACACGCTTATTTTTTAAACATAAAAAAAACTAACCCATAAAAACCAAGTTTTCATTTTACTCCTTTTCTTTGTTAATTAAGTTTACCATCATGTAATTAAATAATTGATTGACTGAAAATGAACCATGTCTAGAAAAATATCTATGTCAAAAATCTCTAAAAATATCACCATTTGAATTTTCTTATCGTTCTATTTCCTCTTAAATTCCTTTTGGCGAATGAAAATCTTAACAATTAAATACAAATTAAAACATATAATAATATACATAACACTAAACTTACAGGAATTTAATATACCTATTTCTAAAATGTCAGATGTTTTGAGCTTTGATAAGACACTTCATGCTTTGAAGATTAAATTCTAAAAACACTTGTCAGTCAATTTAATCAAGATTTTGATCAAATTGACTGATCAGCAATATCGTACCTTATGAATTTCTAGCGTCAAATGATTTAAAATAGACTGAATCAGATTTGAGTAATGTAGAATTATTCAAAACTAAGCAGAAATCTAAGAGTTTAAAATTATTATTTGATTTCTTCCCAAAAAACCGAATTTTGCTGTAATTTGTGAACCAATTATCATAAATTTTCGAAATTCGTAGTGAAGTACCTATTATACCGAAGGAGTAATTCAAATTTTAAATATTCCGTGACGTCATCAGGCCGCCATGGGTAGTAATCAAACTTTTCTGTAATGATTCCAATTTGAAAAAAACCATTAAAATTTCTAAAAATCCAAAATTATACTATAATTAGTAATGTTTTTAAGGAAAATTTGAAAAAGCATTTTTATCGTCGCCACGAGTCTGCTTGCAAAGTTTCAGCGCGATTGGATCACGGGAAAAAGGTTAAAAATCGATCCAAAGTTTTTTTGTCACACAGACAGACAGACAACCAGACGCCACGAGTTAAAATAAAGGGAGTAATAAAACAAAATTTGTCTTGAAGTGAATTTTTTTCAACGCGGTTTATTGAAAACTTGTATCCGAGGCAAGATAAATGCGATAGTCTTTATTTTGTTCCGAACATTATTTATAGTTTATTTATCATAAAAAGTGTAGTGTGTAATCATGTTATTTTACATTTTTTCTCAAAATATTTGTATTTTGTACGCTAATATTACATTCAGACTGGTTTATCTGGTCAATAACAAACTGTTTGTTAAAAAATAAAATAAATAAGTTTAATCTTGAGTAACGAGAGCCTCAACAATCGACAAACTTGCATGAAAATATGCGTGAACAGAGGGAACACAAAAGACCTGGCATATTCAATTAAACCAAATATTAGAAGACTATCCTGTTAAATGCGTCAACAACTGAATATATGTATGAAAGTGGATGAAGCAAAAGCAGTATGTCAGAATAGAAGAGTGAGGCGTTCTAAGCCCTCAGTCTACTCCAGCGGAGAAGCAAAGGATGGGAAGTTAGTTAATATTAAGCCTGAGCAACGATGCTTCGTTGTTTGAGATTAGTTAGATTATATCCAGGTATTGAAAAATATGTTTTATGTACAGTTTATCTGGTTTAGGTCTAATTTAGCATCAGACCAGAGTACTTGAAGGTTATACGATGGCTCGTGGAAAGAATTATGAAGTATTATTTACCGGTGGAACAACACTCTTCGTAATGATTCATGAAAAAATAACAATTAAATTTATTCGATTTATGCTCTCTGCCTAACTCTGAGGAATACTCTCATGAAAGTAAGTTGATAAATTAGGTGAGGCTGAATTTACCATAGGGCTAAAGGCGCTATGGCCCAGGATCCCGGAGTCCGAAAAATAAATTGAATCAATTAACGACAAAACATACCTGCAACATACCTACTTGCAAAGCGAGATGTCATTTTCTGCATAGTCACGAACTAAAAATTATTATTATTATTAACGTACTTGTATTGGCCAGAGTGATGTTCACGTGATTTAATGTTAATAACATGTTAAAGATGTTAAAATTAATTAAAGTGTTTTTTAAATTAAAAACCAAGATTACTATAAAAAATGGAAACTTAAAATTAATATTAATAACTTTATATGTATAAGCCAAGAATCGCTGGAAACGGCATAAGGAAGAAGTGTAATTGCGTTAAGATTCTTTGCCGTTAGGCATCTTTTAGAAATAAAACCATTGAAACGAATTGTAAAAGTTGAAAGTAATTACAGATTGGTAAAATGATCATATCAAAGTAATATCATCATATCATATCAAAGTAAACGGATGGATTTAGTAAAAAAAATCTCTCATCATTTAAATAATGATTCTGATGAATCATTTCTATCACCGAAGGCAAGATTTCGAGCTTTTTAACCCTCCACAACAAGGGCCCATCCGAAATTCGTCTGCTGACTATCGTTTCCACAAACATCCTGGGGCTGAAATAAAGGCTTTAGATGTCGTTAGAGCTTTTGAAGATATATATACGTTGTCTCGTATCATACGTTGGTGACAAATTTAGCGGATTCGCTTTAAAAACGATTGTAAAATAAGAGGAATAAATATTGTATAATTAAAGTAAAGCAATAAATTTAAAAAATAAAGTCCTAGATGTTCCAAAGATAAACACTGTTTTAGCCAATAATATAATAAAATGTAGATACGTTACAAGCGTGAAATCTTGGCAACTCAAAAGTAAGGTACACTTGCCTTACTTGCATTCGTTATCGAACGGACCTTCTTTGTGATCGGGCGCGATGCTACGCTGAAAAAAGTCCCGGAAAAAAGGAACAGAGTATCGTACACTATTGTAAGAATGAGTACGTTATTATGACCGTGACTTCCAATTACCTGATTTTTCTGTCTACACGCAGAGCGTTTGTGAAATAAGTGTGCCACGATTTGTTGTCTCTTTCAATGCGATATTTGCTACACATGAAAGCCGGCTAGTATGGGAATAACATGTCTATATTATAATACGTCAATGGTTTTAGCTCAAACAATACTTGGACATCATCTAGTTTCTGCTCTAATTTTAGGTTGTGTCGCTATATTATCATTTTGAGGCCCCATATTTCCAGCGAGTCTGCCCCCTGCATTATAAATCCGCCCCTATACGTCAGCCAGGGAAAAAAGAAAATTTAGCTAATAAGTTTTGTTTGCAACTACGTTAATATTCACAAAAAAGTTAAACTCTAAAATATGAATGTTCCCGTTGATCCTTTCGCAGGAACTACAGTGCGTCGGGGGCATTCACTCGCGTTCGCGCGGACGTTGAGGGCATCCGAAGTTTCCCGAATCCGCCCGTCGCCGGCCGAGCCTGCCCGAGCGGCGCTCGGCTGACACGTCGCCGCCGCGCTCTCCGCCAGTCACCGGTTCAGTACGGGGGAGCTCGGTCAGTTTGTGCGGCTATCGAAAACGCCCTTGTAGATTGTTAATTTATGTTATTGTAACTTGTTTGTAAGTTTTGACATTTGACAACTTCGGTCCAGCGCAAATTGGTCTTCGCAGATTGACAGTTAGTCGTTTGGAACTAGATCCCGCAACTGTGGTCCGGCTCCGTCGCGGCGGTAAACAAAGAAGCTACTGACGTTTTATCCCAATTGATCGAATTAAGTGAAGCGCCTGTTTTACGATTTCGTTTGTTGACATGATTCGCCCGTGAACGGTTCCAGAAGGTTTGTGTGTGCGGTGGAGTGCGGGCTGCCGGCGCCGCGTGATAGCCGTAAGTACCCGCCGTATGTCGAGAATGACATATCCAATTCTATTTTGTTTTATTTTTTCACTAAAAAGATCGTTCGCGGAACATCCTTTTGTCCTCCCCCAGCGAACTGCAGCTCGCTGAAGCTACTCGGCGCGGCCGATAATTCGCGGACATTTCGAACATATGGTAATCCTCCTCCGGTCTCCCGGCAGGAGTTTTCTTCACCCGGCTCGAGTCGTCTAATAAGCGTCTCGACCGCGAGTTGTGTTTGTAAACAAACTCCGCTGATCGATTCGAATTGAGTATAG
The DNA here is from genome assembly GCA_016648135.1 of Agrypnia vestita. Taxonomy (NCBI): domain Eukaryota; kingdom Metazoa; phylum Arthropoda; class Insecta; order Trichoptera; family Phryganeidae; genus Agrypnia; species Agrypnia vestita. The sequence continues at coordinate 12,720 of JADDOH010004148.1, forward strand.
TATCAACAAATGATCGCGAGCTCCCGATTTGTCGATGATCATCGCGCCATATGTGTGTCGTCCGCTACAGGAATAAATGTCAGAGTGGAACTGAAATGTCAAACTCCGGTCGGCCATATGGTAGACGGTACGATTACAGGACTAGGGTAAAATTCCGCTAGCATATTTCGGGACAGCTACCGACAGGCTACGTAATTGTTTTAATAGAAGGAATTAACATTTTTTTTATGCTACAGCGAAATTCTTCGATGCATCGAAGGTATTGATTTTTATTGAATTGTTTCGATTTCTGTTTGTTTTGTAAGTGTTTCGAGGTTTTTACGGATGTCCAGATGTTACAGGATACAGCTGTGAATTAGCGAGGGATGATAAAATATTACGATAACATTTATATTTATTCGTGTATTTTGTTAGTATTACGACTAGGCGAATCTCTACATCAGCGGAAAACAAATAAAAAGTTGAAGATACGATTGTGAAATTCCGTCGCGGACCTCCCTCTGCGGCTGCACAGTCGCCACGTCGCGCGTTGGAGAGGTCAGGTCCGCGCCGGGCGGGGTGCGACCCCGAGAACATCTTCAGCGGGATGTAGGCCAGATAGGTAGGTACCGCATTTGTATCTATTTAAACAAAAGGGTTTATTTTCGCCTACGCAAGTATGAAAATAGACCGCGACAATATGGCGGAAAATTCGTTCGAGAGAAAATGAATGACCTTCACCGAGAAGACGCGAATAACAGTTATTCGGAGAACTTGAACGCACCATATTGGATGCGGAGAACTTTATTTTATTTTACGATTTTTCCCGAGACTTTGAAACCGAAAAATCGACGAGGACGGAAACCACCCACTGAACAGGGTCATCTTACGAATTTTTACCGCTTTTATTTACCGTGTCACCGGGAAATTAAGGTACTTACTGAACGTAAAGCGTAACGCATCATAAAAGATTTATAGTTTCCTTGTCGCGTATATTCCTTATTTATAAAAATCGTAAAAATGCTGTAGAAAAAAACATGTTAATCTAACAATATGTTGATTCTACTAACGGAAAAGTTTATGAAAATAAGAAATGGCGCTTAACTACAGTGACATTTACACGTAGCTTGATCACGTCATAATTCATAACTCGGAAGTGTTCGAAATAATATCGTCCTTCTAAGCGTTGACGTTTTATGAATACTCGTACTTATTTAGTAGTCATTTTTGGCAAAGGCAACAATTTTCCAAGTTCATTTAGGTGGTAACAATTTGATAGCCCTTAGCTTGTTTCGGTAAAATATTTTTTTAGATTTCTGGATCTACGCTTGTTTTTTGTAGTTATTCCATCATCGATATCAACTCGTGCTCCTGGAACAATAATACGTCGATCTGACATAATAAACTCAAAAGTTTTGAACAATAATGGAACGTGTGACATATACATCGATCACTCTGAGATATTAAACTTCGGAGTTTTTCTATTTCTTCGACGGAATTTAGTTCATCATCCATACGGTGAAATTTTGGCGTTATATTTATGTATAATATAGAGTAATAAACTAGTTTCGGAGAAATTTACAGTTTTTCTATAAATATATATATACGGAGGGTGTCTCGTAGCTTGTTGCAAAAACTTTAGTTCTTTATAAAATTTTGAATAAAAAGTATTGTTTACGCTTGGGTGAAATGTCGACAGTTAGGGAGATAAACGAAATTAAAGTTTGCATATTTTTTTCAATATTTCCTACTTATTTTTTTGTAAAACGTTGGACTATCAATCACTATAGTAACTTATATGGAATATTAAAAATTCATTTTCTTTGATACAAGTACAATAAAATGGTTAAAAAGCCTTTTACAAATTTGAAAATATTTTTGCTGTAAGGTTTTTGTAATTTTGTTTGACTTGTATTGAGGCGAATGAATTTGAAATATTCCATATTTCAAATTCATTCACAGAAAGTAAGTCGGAAATGAAGAAGACTTCCAGAAGTTTTTGCTATTAGTTACGAGACGCCTTCTATACTAGAAAATTCGAGATGTTTTACCAGTTACCCATCTTCTTCTTCTTCATGTGCCCTGTCGGGCCCCCCCGACGTCGGCGATCATCTGGGAGAAAGTTTCCCTGTCCAGGGCAGTGCGGAACAGCTCTTCCACGCTTCTTATCCCGGTCCACTCTCGGATGTTTCGAAGCCAGGAATGCCGCCTCCTTCCGACCCCTCTGCGACCCTCAATCTTCCCCTTCATGACGAGCTGAAGGATGGAGTATTTTTCGCCTCTCATTATATGACCAAAATATGAAATTTTACGGAGCTTTACTATGTTGAGTGACTGTCTGTTTATATTTGCTCTACGTAAAACTTCAACATTATTAGTCATGTCAGTCCAAGATATCCTTAACATTTTACTATGTATCCACATTTCGAACGCCTCTAGACAATTTAGAGTAATCACCTTCAGTGTTTACCAGTTACCCATAAAGAAAAAAATAAAAATTGTTAGTGGTAGGTAGACATTTCACTTCGTCACAAAGTGTTTTCGCAATGTATTTTGCCTCGGTAAAAAAAACTAACATATTTATATAAAGATTTATTTAGTAGAAAATATACCTACTTTAAATATGTTATTATCCAATCTAAATATAATAATTTCTTTGTCTGTCTGTCTGTCGGTCCGTACCGTCCATTATTAGCTGTAATCAAACCATTAGATAATTAGAGTGTGACACGCAATTAGCGCGCGGCTCAAGCGACACGCCAGCGTCGAAATTAAACGGTCTTGAAATTTTTATGTTATTATTTCATTATGTTTAGGTTTAGTAATAAAGTTAATTAAAAAAAAAAAACGGTTTTCTATTCATGCTTTTTCAGCTTCAAAATCCTACAGTGTGATAATTTCACGGGACATAATGATTGCAGGATTTTGCACGGCTAGTTATTATTATAATTAGAATCCACACTTGGATTAATTAGAATGCTTTCTATATCGCATATAATAATTACACGGAATGACCAAGTATTATATCGAATCTTTGCAGGAGAGTTGGACTTTGAAAATGAGGTTAATTTGCCGTGATCTCGTTGTTGAGAGTACATATGTTAAAAAGTAGTCTTAAATATTGATAATGTATACCTACATTAGCTAGTATATCTATGCACTATGTGTTAATTTATACATTATTGAAAGTTAATGTACAGGGTTATTTGGAAAACAATAATAACTTCGCAAGACTATATTCCTGCCTTGATTATGGGTCGAAAATGTTCAAGCAGACATGACCTAATATCAATAGTTACGGAGATATGCGACATCAAAGTTTGAATTTTTTTTCAATATTTCTGATTTATTTTTTGTAAAACGTTGGACTATGATTACAGTAACTTATATAGAATATGAAAAATTCATTCCCCTTAATACAAGTCAAATAAAATAATAAAAGCCTTCGACTTCCAATTGGAACACATTCCAGTTGGAATTTCTGCGTTTTTATTATTTTATTTAAGATTAATTGAAACGAATGAATTTTTCGTAATCGATATAAGTTACTGTAATGACAGTTTAACGTTTCGGAAAATATATGTCAGAAATATTGAAAAAAAATGCAAACTTTGATCTTGCATGTATATCTCCATAATTATCGATATTAGGTCATGGTTGCTTGAACATTTTCGACTCATAATCAAGGCAGGAGTACAGTCCTGCGAGGTTATTAATGTTTTCCAAATAACCCTGTAATGTATATACATTATCAAAATTTACACATTTTCTGTAACATATATACAAACCTCTTGTTGGCGTCTGTGCACGATTGTGTCAGATTTGATGCAACTAGCGACCGGGCAGGAGGAAGGAGAACTGTGGCAGTAGGAAACACCCCGCCAGGAGTGACAGGAATACTCCGCGCGAGAAGGCAAGAGGCGAGGGGAGCCATCGTAGAGCCCCGGGGACCCGCAAAGGCCCATCTGGAGAAAGGACGCTCCGGCGGCGAGGAAGAGCGTCGATGGTTCAAGAAGTAAATCCAAGTATGTATAGTGAATTCCGAAGGGCGACCGCAGGTGGCTTACGAAACGATGTGGATATAAGCTATAAAGCTCGCTTGGTAACTAGTTACTTTTACTTTCATCTTGTCTTTTACAGATGCGAATTTTAGTTCAGTTGATTGAACTGTTGTTTACCGAGTCGTTCAGTCAAGTGAACTGTTACTTTGAATCATTCAGAAGTTCATTTGAATTATTATTTTTTATCTGCTTCACACTTTGGCTTCGGTAAGATAACTTTCCCGCCAGGAACCTTGTGCGGGGGGGGGAGACAAAAATTTCACTGCCCAAAAAAGAGAAGACTGCCAAAGATTTCATCTATTTTGGGGTTTACGATTTAATGAACGATTTGTTTTCCAGCCCCTACTGAACTAATGAACGATAATGAATGTTCATTCAGTGAAATGAACGGTTCTAAAAGAATAGTTCGTTCGTGAACGACCCATCTCCATCATTTACATCATTAATCAATATACAAGCTGTGGGCGTTGCGCGTTATACACAGGGGAGACGCTCACCGCGTACAGAAGTGCAACAAGCAAATTAATAACAGCATACATATATTACGTATTCGGTTAGATATGTCTTTACAAATTTTATTTAACTTTTAATTATAAAATGAATAATTTTCAGATATTATTTTTGAATATCAAGTATATATATCAAGTCGATATCAATTGTGATTTACATAACCTTAATTTAGCTAAGTACATAATTATACAAGGTGCACTTCCCTAGGAGTAATTTATATATATATATCTATATATATATATAGATATATATATTATAGATATATATATATATATATATATATATTAATCGCACTTAGAATCTGAAAAAACTTTATTATTTTGAGTTCTAATTTTCGGTAACAAAATTAGAAAAACACATTTTTTTAATGAATTATCTTTTTGTGTATGTTAAAAGTTTTTTGATTTTCCTGAACATCGATGGAAGTATGTAGCGTTACTGTAATTCTTACTTCGGATTAATTGATTAGACACCGAGTTGTCTGTTCAAGAATGGTGTCACATAAGGTTTTTTAACTTTGGTAGGGGGCCGCCTTTCACTAAATTTTGTTGTAGTTAAATCAAACATTTGGGAATAGTTCATTCTTAATACTAATGTTGTATCGCCATCTTTGATATACGAACAGTATCAGACCAGAGTATATATTTTAAAATTAATTGAATTTTAAAATATATATAAATAGTTAGTTAAATTTATCCAACAATTTAAAATCAGAATATTTCATTTCTTTTTTCGGCCTGTACTAGTAATCAAGTATTGTGATTGCACTCGTATCATGCGGATAACCTCTCGCCTCTTCCATCCACAATAATTATTTCAATTTATTCCGGACAGTCCACCATTTTATAATAAAATGATTACATTAAAAAAATCACGTTCGTTGTTTGCTGTGGTACTGAAATATTTCTCGGAATGAACTAAATTTGAGTATATTTATATTAAGATAAATTTTGATAAGACCAAAATTACGGCAAATGAACAAACAAAAAAACAACAGTTAGTACACATGCAGGGTGTCTCGAGTCTTCTTCACTCAACTTTGAATAGAAAATATTCTTTACCCTTTGGGTGAAATCCTACGGTTATTACGGAAATGTCAACAGTTAAAGAGATAAGTGGCTTTAAGGTTTGTATTGCTTTAATGCCATGAAAGTAACTTTTATATCATGAATATTAAAAATTTATAGCATGAATATTAAAAATTCATTCGCTTTATTACAAGTCAAATAAAATTATTAAAATCTTGCAAAAAAAATCTGTTTCAAATTTCTGCACGTTTTTTACCATTTTGTTTCACTTGTATCAAAGCGAATAAATTTTTAATATTCGATATAAAATACTTTCATCATAAGACTTATGTTTTACAAAAGGTAGATCAGGAAAACAAATCATAGTCCTATGTTTTACAAATTTACTGAAAATTTTGCTACTAGCTACGAGACACCCTGCTTAATAAGTTAAGATGTCAAGGTATATATATATATGTTTTCATTTAAAAAAGACAATCGAATTAGTATGTGTAAGGGCCGGTTGTTTCAAGTTGGATTAAAATAAGCGTTCTTTTAAAGCATAGATTTTTACGTTCTCCACCAATCAGACGATCCGTTTTCGTAAAAATCTACGCTTTAATCGACCGCTCACTTGGATCGAACTTGAAACAACCGGGCCTAAGCTTCGTTTTGTTGGTGTCCACGGGTATAAAAATCGATACAACGAAACCTCGTGCTCACATCTCACACATACTAATTCGATTGCCTTTCTTAAATGGAAAGAGGTCTACCGTAAGCGAGGAGCAAATGAAATAAGTGAAATGTCGCCCCTCCCGGCGTAGGGTCCCGTTAGCGGCCGGCGAGCGCAGAATTCCTCACTAATTGCCTCGCAGCGCGCAGCCGGCAAGAGCTGATGGATTGCCGCAATCGGCCTTTGTGGGTCACGAACTTACATACATTTTTCAGCTTTTACGCAATGTCCGCTTGCACGACGAGCGCTGGCTGCATTCGCGCTGTACCTACACCCGTCTCCGTTCTTTGGGGCGTGTCTTTTTAAGCCGAGCCATTTCTTAGAAAATGATTTCTGCTGGCAAAAAAATGATTTTGTTCCCTCCAAACAGTTTTGATAGTCCCGCGCAGTTATCACGCGAATTCCGAAAATCATCAGGCCTAATTTTAAGTTTTCATCGAGTTCCTAACAACAAGAAAGTTGTGAAGAATTTGAGGGCTCTCTTTGTCATTTGAAACCGAAATGCAATCATCAAATTCACTGCAAATTCAACAATGAAAATCGGTAAATTTATGATTATCGCAGCAAAACAAAAAAAAGCAATACAAAAGGAGAATTTTCGATTAAATGTATTGTATAAAAAATATTAAAGAAGCATTTTTCTTATATCTTATATGGACTTGATAATAAAATTGATCTTACTAAAAAAGTGAATAAAAGCGTTCACACGTCATTAGGTAAGAAATTTTATTTTGTCCTTGCAATAGGAAATACACCGGACGCAGGGCCGCCCGTAGACATAAGCCGCCCTCAGGAAAATCAAAAAATTTCATAAAATATTGAATTTTTGTAAGCTGTTATTAATTTTTTATTAGAAGTTTCCATTAAAGCTTTAAATTAAATTACGTTCAGATTCATTCAGATTTTTCGAAATAAAAACATAAGTATTTGTAAATTTACTTTTCTATTTCAATTTCGCAAACACATAAAATGTGGGGTAAAAAAGCAAAATCTAAAAAATTAAAAAATGTTTAGAATGTAGTCACAACGGATTAATAATTTAAAATGTACTGATTTCTAGATTTAATGTATCCTAATCCTTACAAAATCACGTTTTCTATAAATTTATGTACTATTTTTCATATAAAATCTCGAATTCAGTACATTATAAATTAGTTATTCTCGAAGACTGCATTCAAATTTTTTTGGATATTGCTGCCTTTGTTTTTATACCCCACAAATGTAGTTTATTTTTTTAGCAGTAGCCAGTGTACATTTTATTCGAGGTCTTCATTGCGTGTCCGAGCTAAGCCGAGCCTAAACCTTAAGCTCCTAGTTTTGAGTTCCAACATTTTTAAAATTTAAATGGTGTCTTGGAACATTAATTATTTTTTACATTGATCCAGATTGATTTTCGGGCGAAGAGTACCCAACTCTTAAAATAAACTAAAAAGCTCGAAAGTGCTTACTGGCTTATTGCTTGGGGACGACCCTGACGGGACACGTCCGGCAAAACAATTATTTTACTCAAAAATGTCCTTAGGTTTTCACGGCCGTTCAGAATCTTCTGTGTATAGTTTTCTGGGATATTCTGCCGTGTACCTATATGTGACCTCTCTGGCCAACGTTTCGGATCCCATTGCAGGGTCCATCATCAGGGCTGATGTGATGTGAGCCTTGTTCAGCGTGATATCTAGCGGGGTTTCGGTTTTGGACTTGGACTATCCTTATATCGCTCTTGTACATACCCAGTTTCACCAATTTCTCTAGGCTACCTCCATCCGCAACATGCAAACTATGAAAGAATTATTTTCTTCCGTATTCTGAAGAGCCTTTATTTAGTACGCAGTTGCTGAAGAATTGAAACGTCCGCTTGTCTCGCAGTGGAGCAGCGTCGTCGCTAACACCACATCTCCAAGACATCGAGATTCCTTTCCTTCTCAGGGTCCTTCTCGGGGCCCATCAGGGCCCATGTAGAGCTATGGAAAATATCAGCAAAATAACAGGTGGATAAAACCACTCACCCCTTCGTTGTTGTAGAGAACATTACTTCTCGGCAATCGGTCTATGCCATCCACTTTTGAGTATTTTGGTTTTGCTTCTGATTATTTCATGACTCACTGCCAAGCTTTTTCTTCAATCAAGTGTAAAAGTTCTACCATTTCGTATTTCCATGTCCTCCAATTAACTCTTTGAATTTTTTTGTGTTCGCAATAACCTCACATCTCTCACAAGTCGCGCTTACATAGATCTTTTTTAAATGTTCAATAGTTTCAATTACATTGGCACGAAAAAAGTAAGAATGACTGAGTTGGGGACGCGCCTGTACAGGCTTCAAAGGGGTGGACATGAGATTGGGTGCTGTCACAGAATGATTTTAAGTGGTGATAATTTTGATTTACAAAAATATACGTGTTATACAATGAGCTTAAAACTAAGTATATAAACATGTAATAATATATCCAGAGTTATGCACCCACAAATAAAAATTTCGACATTTTTAAAAATCAAAAAAAAAATCAAGATAATAAAATGTGAAATAATAATAATATTTAATACTAGCTGTAATCCGTCAAAATTGACGTTCTTTTACATGTCTGTTCCTAAAAATAAAATGAAGTGTGCAAAATTTAGGTAAGATCTGTAGACGGTGTAGATTTATAAGAGAGGGGAATTTCGTCTATGTTGCCCATCGGGTCCTAATGAATAAGTATTTATTTATTTATATAAGAAAACAAATATATATTTTTTTATGTTACGGACGAAAAGACCAGAACTTAGGAAATAGATGTCCAATATAATTATTATATAATATTGGATACTTTTGAGCAATTTCAGAACCTCGTTTTTATACATATTTATGTTTGCTGGTACAGTTTTAAAAAACATAGGAATATTTAATATGACCCCGCTTACGTCGCCAGGAGCCCTCACTCGACATGGCGGCCATCTTAATGAGCCTAATACGCGAGGTCATTTATTTCTTTGATTGCCCAAACGGCGGGGATCCATTTGTCAGGATCGCGTTTCTTCCGCTGGGCCGAGCTCTCGGAGTCCTCGCTCGAAGGATTTGAATACGGGAGCAGTTGATCGCGGCGGTCACACCACGCTGCTGACAACCGCCCACGGAGCGCTCCGAGAGCCGCGACCGCTCACCGGCGGCATCAGTCAGCACCAGCCGACCTGCCGCCAGCGGAGCTGAATACAATTCGCGACAAAGTAGGCGACAAATTGAATTTCGCTCGCTGCAGTCGTGACTGGGGAATCCAATCCCGAGATAAAGCTGCAATCCCGGGATTCGATATTGACGAACCCGGGATAACAAAATTTTAAATTTAGTAAAAAGAGCACTCGTAGTTAATACAAGATTCTTATATTATACGGGGGGTATAAAAGCAAAGGCAGCAATATCTTAAAAATTTAAATGTTTTGAATGCACTAACCGAGGATTACTAACTGAGAATGTACTGAATTCTAGATTTTATGTATCCATCCCTTCCACAATCATGTTTTCTATTAATTTACAGGCTATTTATTTCCTATAATTCAATGCATTCTAAATTAGTAATCCTCATTGGCTGGATTCAATTTCTTTTTGGATATTGATGCCTTTGTTTTTCTCTCACCTCTTTTTTGTTTCAACTCTCATTTCATTAATTAAATATCATAAACCAAAAATAATACAAATAATAATGCAAGATTGAATATGATTTTTTTTTATTATTAAGAGTTTCTGTTGATTAAAAATATTTTTTCTCGCGTAACTTATTGAATGATATGGCGTACCTGTCATTCGCAATCATCAAGTTTGCGGTGCGAGGTGTATATGTGTGAATGCCCGATTGAAACTTATAACTTAAGCCCGCCATTCGCGGGCGTGCCACCGTTCCAAATGGCGCGCCATCGCTCCAAAATACGCTCGTGAATGTCAATACCCACGCGGTTCAATTAGCGTATAGCGTCTGATACACATGCTTCTTTAGTGGCACGTGAGCATGCGCAGTATCGACTTTGACAGTGGCATGCTTATTAGTGGCATGTGTGTACGCACATTGCTAGAAATGAGCATGCCACCTAGTGGCATGCTCAAAAATCAACCGCCGGTTGATTTATAAGCATGCCACTGTCATTCACCATAGAGAAGGGGTATCTTTGGAGCATGTGTGAACAGACTTGCTTATTTATGAGCATGCTTATGTCATTCGTGGGCTTCGCGGCTAGTATTATCAATGCGATCTTCTCAGTCCGCGACAGATGAAACAAATATGGCGCGTTGGGGAGATGATAAAACATTACTTTTCGTGACTTATTAAAGGAATCACGAATGTCTGTGGAATACTCGGTCACCGTTGTGTTAAAATAATATAGTGAGAAATAATGTTTACGAAACTTTATTAATAGGCAAACTAAAATCAAAAATGTGCGGATGGAAACTCGGGAACTTTTTTGATTTATTGGTTCACTTGAATTTTCTATTTCAGTTTGCAAAGTTTCCATTTTGAACAAGAGCGTCTCTATTCTATGACAAGAGCATGCCACTAATAAGCATGTGTGTTTGATTGTTAGCTTTGGACATGCTTATTTATGAGCATGCCACTAATAAGCATGCCAGTAATGAGCAAATGTGTACAGTTGTTAGGGCATGCTTATTAATGGCATGCTCATTAGCATGCCAGTAAAGAAGCATGTGTATCTGTACCTTATTTCGGAGCGATGGCGTGCCATTTGGAACGGTGGCACGCCCGGGAATGGCGGGCTTTAAGTTCACACACACCTTCCGCCGTTTCTATAATCTGCGAATGCCTGGATGTTTCTCTGTTATTGAATAACGACAGATGGGTAATAATTAAAAGAGGATTCTTACTTACAATTTTATTGCGGACAAAGTTCCAAGTTTACTTGATTCGATCGACTTAATTATAAGTAAAAACTAATCGTAAACTATACTCCTGAGGGGCTGGTTCTGATCGGGGAGGCGCGCGACGGGAATAATTCCGGCGCGGTGATTTTTGTCGGATCGGCGCGTTGTGCGCAAGCAGGACTGCCCATAAATTGAATGTTACATTAAATTTCCCCATGTCTTAATTTTTTTTTCTCTCCTTTTTGTATTATGGTATTTTTTTATTTATTATTTACTTATTTGTTGCTTGATAGTCGAAAACGTGCGCTCGTAACTGCAAATAAGCTGTTAAATATTGTATACGCACAATATGTTGTTTTAATTTTTGGGTCTAGTTTTTCTCGAGATTTTTAAATAAAATTGTGAAAATTGAATATCCCGAAGCAAAAGCAAAGCGCCGAGTTTCGCATATTACACTTATCCCGGGATTCGTCAATATCGCGAATCGGGCCGGGATCCCGGGGCTCGATTCCCTGGTCGTGAGTGGCGATATTGCGGACCGATGAATGTGACTGCCAATCGAGCCGCCGCGCCGTTCCTCCGCGAAGGAATTTAAATAAGGCTGTAAAGAGCGTCACCATTCTCTACAGCGGTACTTATTGTTATTATTATTATTACACATTGAGTGTACATCGCTTCTCGGCGGGCCGGCGACATGTCGGCAGTTAGCAGTCCAGTCGGCGGAATATTCTGTATGTCCTCTTAATACAAAGAAAATGGCCGCCACCGAGTGACGACTCATCGGGGGAATCTTCTTCATCCAATTTTGAATACAAAATATTCTTTACACTTTGGGTGAAATGGCGACATACACGGAGGTAAGTCTCCCACCAATAAGCCTTATTGGTGGGAGACTTTCATGTCATGACAAGTACGGCTAGTCCGTAACTTTTGAGGCCTTTTAGCCTTGACAATGGCACGTGATACCGTGTCGAAACGTCGGCCTTGGTCTTCTCACGGAGACCATTTACAGAAAACGCGAGGGAGTCCAGAAGTTCCTTTTGTTACATACAATAACGCTCGCGGAAATCTCAAGCAAAACATATATATATATATATATATATATATGTATAATAAAATATGCGCGCGCCATTTGGCAGTGTGTGTTATGATTATTATTTATTTGCATCAGTGCTCTTTTAAACAAAGTTTTTTAAAAAAGTACAAAGTTGTTTGACTCTAGAACACAAGGGTTGCGGAGTATCCGAAGCATGAAAGCATGTATGTCTGAGCGGTAGTAGATACTTGACATGGAAATTAATTATCACATGAAAAAAAAAAACTTTTTTTTTGATAGCCAAAAAGAACGGTTGCATTTGAATCACCGGTTGTAAGGATTTAAAAGTATTGATAGTTTTGCACTTTGTCTAAATATTCTATATATTTTGCGGGTATCTAAAGGCGACCCGGGGTAAATGCAGTTGTGAGAAGAGAATATCCCCGGGTGAGCGGTTCGCCTTGAGCAGAAATGCAATCGCCGGTTTGCACAAACCTGAATACCGCAGACTGGAGGAATGTCCGTTTCTCAGGAGTCGCCTTTCATGCTCCGGGCCCAGACAAAGGTCACCTGTGACACACCAACAGCCACTTGACTCGTTGTCCGCTTGTCTGCCAGAAGAACTCATTCACTGGACGTTTCGCTGTGTTGTCTGCACTTTTCGTATCGTCCGGTTACTGGACCATTTTTTCAACGAAACTTCTTAGAAAGTAATTGTGAAACTCTAATATTTCACTCCGAGCATTTTAAACGCCGGATTAAGTGTGAAGCGGGTCTTTAGAAATCGGACTGATTGAACGGACCAGAAAGAAAGTATAATATTTTGCCTCTTTCATAAGACGACATCTGTTGAATTTTGCTAAACAGCAAACTCGATTATCCGGGGCGATAGAGAAAAACGTGACCCGGATAACCTCCGCAAAAAGATCATCGGAAATATTTTTTTTTAAATAGAGATACGAACATGGAATACCTGTTATGTCAACATTCTTACTATTTTCAAACTAAGCTAAACTCAATAGTCATATTTTCATAGCTTGTGCTATGAAAATATGACTATCTTGCTAGTCTGGAGTGAGGTTCGAACCTGCGACCTTTGGATCACGAAGCGAGAGTCCTAACTCAACATTATAAACATACGACCTAAAATTTAAAATTACAACATCAAGCATACGAAATAAGACAATAAAAAATACATTAAAGAAGTCCAATATACCCCACTTTGGTACGTATTTACATTTAAAATTAGACTCGCACTCCCGCTTGTGTTAAAATAAATACGCTATTGACAGGGATTCCAGAAATTTCGTGATTCGAGATGTTGACAGGCAATTCTGCGTGTTAGCTTATATGAGTTATATATGTATATATTTTTATTATTTACGGAATATTATTAAATAGAAAAAATATTTTTACATTTTATAAATATCCAAATATTAGGTCCTTACTACATATGAAATTGACGTTTAGTATGGGAGGAACATAAAGCCGATTTTTTTTATTATAATATATTTATTTAATCAAAGTATGTACCATTGCTATCTATGCACTTTTGCCATCTCATAGGTAGTTCATCGATCCCTTTACTATAAAAACCATTCGGACGGGAATCAATAAAATCTTTGAAGGCGGTTTTGACTGCCCCATCGGAGTTGAATTTTTTCCTTTGCAAGAAGTTATCCAAATTTCGAAAAAAATGGTAATCTGTTGGGGCAAGGTCCGGAGAGTACGGTGGATGTCTTAGACATTCCAATTGAAGCTCCTCTAATTTGGTAGCCGTCTGTTGTGCAGTGTGTAGTCTAGCGTTATCATGAAGCAGCAGTGGCCTAGAGCGATTAACCAGCCTCGGTTGTTTAGCAGCTAGCTTTTCCATCATGGTTTACAGTTGCTGATAATAGACATCTGCCGTAATCGTCTGGCCAGATTTAAGAAAGCTGTAGTGAACGACACCAGCACTAGTCCACCAAACGCTCACAAGTAACTCTTTTGGAGTCAATTTTCGCTTGGGGCATGGTTTGGCTGGTTCGGCAGGGTTCAGCCATTGCGATGAGCGCTTCCGATTATCGTACAGGATCCACTTTTCATCACAGGTAATGATTCGATTTAAAATCCCTTCATTATTGTGCCGGTTGAGTAATGCAACGCAGCAGTCAACGCGCGTTTGTTGATTTGCGTCACTCAATTCGTGAGGTCCCCACCTTTCAAGCTTTTTCACCTTACCAATTTGCTTCAAGTGGATTAAAACAGTTTTATCACTAACACCGCAGCCTGCAGCTAACTCGGATGTGGTTTGCGATGGATCCGCTTCCACACTAGCCTTCAATTCTTCATTATCAACTTTGGTCTCCGGCCGTCCACGGGGCTTGTTCTGCAGGTCGAAATTTCCAGAACGAAAACGTTGGAACCAAAAACGCACCGTGTTTTCTTTAGCGGCACCGTCGCCAAACACATCATTAATCCTTCGA